>JAJOZX010000465.1:1005000-1030000 GCA_023014485.1 Bathynomus jamesi | reverse complement strand
ATTCATTGGACTGTGATGACTGGAAGAAGGTTTTATTTAGTGTGAGTCGACATTTTGACATTCAGAAGTTGTCCAAAAAAAGGTTCGCCGGCCCATTGGCTCAAATAGGGATGGACCCTAAATACACCCTAAAGACAATGAAACACCTCCAAGTGTGATGGTTTGGGGTTGTTTCGGTTTACTATGGGCGTGGAAAACCTATATTTCTTCCGAAGAACACAACTATGAATGGTGCACGGTATTTAGCAATGCTACAGGATAAACTTCCAATGGCAATGGCAATCCAAAGGACAAAAACATACATGCATGATGGTGCACCATGTCACAGGGCCAAAATAGTGACAAAATGGATTACTGACAATAAATTTGATTTTGGATTGGCCTGGTAATAGTCCAGATCTCAATCCGATAGAAAATATGTGGCTAATAATAAAAAATAAGGTTGAATGCCACGGACACTGGCTCAGTCGAAAAATTACAAGAAGCCATCAAAAAGGTATGATGCAAGGAATATCAGTGGAAGTTTGTCAAAACTTGATTAAATCCATGCCAAAACGTCTAGAACAAGTCATCCAAACCAAAGGACAGATGACAAAATATAAATATAAGGTTAGTATACATTTAAACATTGTTTTATGTAAAAAATACAAATTTCCAGGGTGATCGGATACTTGTTCGCGGGCACTGTAGAAGTTATTAATTAATTATGATTGTCTTGCATCTCACCCTCGTCCCTAGATTATGCATACACATTGCATATAACTCTTTGCCTCTAATTCGTTCTTGTAAATCTTCCTAATAATGCTTTGTATTATACGTACAAAATTCAATAACTATGACGTCATAAAGTAACTTAATTCTCTTCACGTTTTCCATACCTTGAACACTGAATCACGTGTTTAGTATTGGACATCTTCCGTATGAATGTATGGTAAATTCCTTAATAATAATAATAATAATAATAAAAAAAGAAAAAAGAAACTTCATTCTCTATACATCATTAGTTATGTTGTTCCTACCTATTGTCTACTGATACCTATCAACCTATCAGTCCATATTTTACGCGCGTCTATATTACGCACACAACCTATTCTGTTACTTACATGTAAAATACGTCCACATGTATTTTTTCTTTTTTTTCTTTTAAGTGCGTTCACGCTCAAGACATTCATTAGGCTTACAGTAGTTGAGTGGTCGAATTCGCGAATCACAGCAGAATTGAACGTTTCTAAGATAAACAACATCTTTCGCTCTGATCCAAATTCATAACATATTAAAAATGTAATATAACATATTGTGTTGTATATAAATTATCTTGTCATGTCTCATGTACTTGTGCTGTACTAATAACCATATATAATCTAACCATATAATCTGACCATATAATCTGACCATATAATCTAACCATATAATCTAACCATATAATCTAACCATATAATCTAACCATATAATGTAACCATATAATCTAACCATATTATATAATAATATATATATATAATATATATATATATATATATATATATAAAAACACTGTAAGAATGGTAAACGACGTAATGTACTTCAATGAAACTATAATTGAATGTAATGACTTTATGAAATGATATCTATCGCCTTCAGAAATGAAGACGTGGCAAAGAAAAATAAGATTAGTTTTTATTTTTATTTTTTTTTTAAATTTTTATTTGGAAACTTTCAAAACACTCTGATCGTGTTTAAAGGGGGGGAAGCTTAACCTCCAACTGCCATCCCCAACATTCAGGCATATTTTATACATGTATTGGTAAAATGAAGGACAACTTCATTACGAGACTCTGCTTTGGTCACTGCTAAGAGACTCCCCTGGTTAGCAGCTCGCTGCGGGGGAGGGAGGTCGAACCTCTACCCCTGTAAATTCAGAGCAGTACTGTATATTTTTAAGAAGTAAATTTACAGTAAGAGAAACTTTTTATTTTCCCCCTCGAGTTGGGCTATCGTCAGAGGAACTTAGTAAAGTCGATAAGTTATAAAGTATCAGAGAAAGAATTAGAAAATTATAGAAGAAAAGTAACAGAAGAAATATCCGTTGCTTGCCTCCGTAACTAGAACCCCCCCGTCGAATCCGAACCGAATCAGGGCCATAAAGGGGGGGTTAACAGACTGGCGACCCTTTACCAGGATAAGAAGAAGATTTATAAAAGAAGAAGATTTATAAAAGAAGAAGATTTATAAAAGAAGAAGATTTATAAAAGAAGAAGATTTATAAAAGAAGAAGATTTATAAAAGAAGAAGATTTATAAAAGAAGAAGATTTATAAAAGAAGAAGATTTATAAAAGAAGAAGATTTATAAAAGAAGAAGACTTATAAAGAAAGGACTTATAAAAGAAGAAGACTTATAAAAGAAGAAGACTTATAAAGAAGAAGACTTATAAAAGAAGAAGACTTATAAAAGAAGAAGACTTATAAAAGAAGAAGACTTATAAAAGAAGACTTATAAAAGAAGACTTATAAAAGAAGATTTATAAAAGAAGATTTATAAAAGAAGATTTATCAGGATAAAACCATTTGACCGGCGTGTCACGACTTCTAGTTCGTAACATCCACCCTTGACCGGTGTGTCACGACTCCAAGTTCTTCACGCCTAGTTTTTCATCCAAGAAGAAGTAGCCAACAAGACGTCTTCAGGACACGTCTCAAGGATTTCCCCATAGAAAATTTTGTTAAGTACATTTTGTTTTCTTAAGAAATTATTATAAACACTTGAAAAGTCATTATTATAACAGTTAATAATGAGTATTAAGTCAGAATTTACAAGAAACACAGTGAACACTTCAGACACTATGATGATACATTTTCCTTAGTGAACAGAGTTAATTGTAACAGAGAGTTAATTTCAAAAGAGAGTTAATTTCAAAAGAGAGTTAATTTCAAAAGAGAGTTAATTTCAAAGAGAAGTTAATTTCAAAAGAGAGTTAATTTCAAGAGAGAGTTAATTTCAAGAGAGAGTTAATTTCAAAAGAGAGTTAATTTCAAAAGAGAGTTAATTTCAAAAGAGAGTTAATTTCAAAAGAGAGTTAATTTCAAAAGAGAGTTAATTTCAAAAGAGAGTTAATTTCAAAAGAGAGTTAATTTCAAAAGAGAGTTAATTTCAAAGAGAGTTAATTTCAAAAGAGAGTTAATTTCAAAAGAGAGTTAATTTCAAAAGAGAGTTAATTTCAAAAGAGAGTTAATTTCAAAAGAGAGTTAATTTCAAAAGAGAGTTAATTTCAAAAGAGAGTTAATTTCAAAAGAGAGTTAATTTCAAAAGAGAGTTAATTTCAAAAGAGAGTTAATTTCAAAAGAGAGTTAATTTCAAAAGAGAGTTAATTTCAAAAGAGAGTTAATTTCAAAAGAGAGTTAATTTCAAAAGAGTGTTAATTTCAAAAGAGAGTTAATTTCAGTTATTTTCACTGTTATATTCAGTATAGAATAATTTTATTTTATGTACCAAACATAATAATACCAGAGTGAAATGTTGTTTACATTTTATATTTTTGCTTGCAAATTTTTTTAATTACTGAATTGAATTGACTTGCAAATTAAGAGAGAGAGAGTTTACAGAGAGTTTATAGATTTAGAGAGATATTTGAAGTCAGTTTTAGTTGCAAAGAAGTTGCAAAGAAGTTTTGAAGTCAGTTTTAGTTGCAAAGAAGTTGCAAGTCAGTTTTGAAGTCACAGTTTTGAAGTCAGTTTTCGTTGCAAATAAGTTGCAAGTCAGTTTTGAAGTCAGTTTTCGTTGCAAATAAGTTGCAAGTCAGTTTTGAAGTCAGTTTTCGTTGCAAATAAGTTGCAAGTCAGTTTTAAAGTCAGTTTTCGTTGCAAATAAGTTGCAAGTCAGTTTTGAAGTCAGTTTTCGTTGCAAAGAAGTTGCAAGTCAGTTTTGAAGTCAGTTTTAGTTGCAAAGGAGTTGCAAGTCAGTATTGAAGTCAGTTTTCGTTGCAAACAAGTTGCAAGTCAGTTTTGAAGTCAGTTTTCGTTGCAAATAACTTGCAAGTCAGTTTTGAAGTCAGTTTTCGTTGCAAATAAGTTGCAAGTCAGTTTTATTTGCAAATAAGTTGCAAATCAGTTTTCAGTTGGTTGCATCCAAAAGGGACAACCAAACCCCAGAGATTTATAAAGATACTTGACAAGCGTTCAAGTTAGATAGTTTAAGTTTCAGAATACTTGACAAGCGTTCAAGTTAGACAGTTAAGTTTCAAGAATACTTGATAAGAGGTCAAGTCAGAAGGTTGCGCCAAAAGGGACAACCGCCCCAGAGATTTATAGAAATACTTGATAAGAGGTCAAGTCAGAAGGTTGCGCCAAAAGGGACAACCGCCCCAGAGATTTATAGAAATACTTGATAAGAGGTCAAGTCAATAGGTTGCATCCAAGAGGGACAACCGCCCCAGTTTTGAAGAAGCCAGTTTTGAAGAAGTTAGTTTTGAAGAAGTTAGTTTTGAAGAAGTTAGTTTTGAAGAAGTTAGTTGAAAAGTTAGTTTTGAAGAAGTTAGTTTTTGAAGCAGTTAGTTTTGAAGCAGTTAGTTTTGAAGCAGTTAGTTTTGAAGCAGTTAGTTTTGAAGTCCCAAGTCATTTCAATGCAGTCAATTGAATTCAACTTTTTCTTTGTAAGTTAAGAGAATTTAATTTAAGAAAATGTAATTTAAGAATTTAATTCAACCTTTTTTTTTGTAAAGATAATTTAATTCAACCTGAATTGACCGGGTTGCGTCTTTAGTTAACCTTTCTTTGTTTTGTTGTAAGAAGGAAATGGACCGATTGTCTTCTTTTCATGCCATTGTTGCGTATAAAAATATATAGGTAAAATGACATATTTTATTGTTGGCAACCAAAACCGTTTTTACAAATGTTGGTAACGAGTTTTATAATTATTGCGATTATATGATGACAGAAATAGTGTAATAATTAATCGATCATGTACCTAATTTATCTTGCTCTGTATGGTCGGGAAATTTACCCGTAGGACCGCACATTGCCCTAAATTTCAGTTGTGTTTATTCTTTTTTGTCATTTAATTTTAATAAAACTTCTACACAATAAAACATATGTATTTATCATATGCAAACAAGTTTTCAGACTAAAATATCAAATAATTCAAATTCTATCAACATTCAACGAAAGAGTATGATTTTTCTACTTAACATGCAAAAAGATTATTAAACCTTTTTAATATTTTTTTTTTTAGTATATAAAAAAATAATTTTTAATGTAAAATTTACCTGAAATTATTAAAAGAAAAGATTGTTCGAAATGCTTTCCTTCCATTTCAATAACACTTTTTATTCTTGGCCGAAACTCATCTAAGGTTCGATTTACTTTTATTTTTAATAATATTATAAAATTATGTTTAGCTCATTAAAGTGCATAAATTGATTTATATTTTTAGTTTGTATTCTTAACTTTCTCAATTCAATTATCGTACCGATACTTCTGGTTAATGTTTATATAGTTCATATATAGCTAGGAATGTTACTAGTCGAATTTAATTCCATCTTCAAAAATTCAATTTTTAAACCGTGAGATTTACTTTCATCAATTGTAAGTCCTCTAAGTACATTTCTTTTTATTACCTTAATACGTGTAACTGAGTTAATTAAATACTTAAATACTACCTTGAACTTAAAGGATTTTATGATAATAATGATAATAATAACAACAATACTTGACTCAAAAGATTTATAACCCTAAAACCCATCTTAAATTATTATACATTATTTTTAAACTTTGTTAATTCAAAAACCTTCCAAATCTCTACACATACACACGCATGTATGCACACTATATATACTATATATACAAACCTTATTCTAAAATCATTCGATATCACAAACTATTTCATAGCGTGTAGGTGCTAACTCTGCTATTTATATAGTCCTAAGCCTTTTTGCTTACTATATATAAATTTTTGCTC
Source organism: Bathynomus jamesi (assembly GCA_023014485.1). NCBI lineage: Eukaryota > Metazoa > Arthropoda > Malacostraca > Isopoda > Cirolanidae > Bathynomus > Bathynomus jamesi. The sequence continues at coordinate 1,024,073 of JAJOZX010000465.1, read as the reverse complement.
AGGCATTTATTCAGTTAATTTAAGAATCCTCTCCGCTAGTCTGTCCCTCAAAGTTATGATACACACTTTGTATCTAATACACACAAATACACACTAGACCACAGGTCTTACATCATCCATTACGTAATTCGATTTTTTACCTACAATAGTCAATAAAATTAGTTATAGACTGCACGATCAGGGTAACTTTGGAAAATAATTTATATTTTTTCCTTTTACCTACTATTCATTATGTACATAATTTTTTCCCACAGAAAAATAAAAATTTTGTAAAAAAATTTAACTATCTTTCTTTGTCTAGCGTAATTGTTTATCTAAAATTGAAGTATTAATCTTTGAATTTTTTTATTATATAATAACTCCCTTGCTCTGTATAAAAATTTGTAATGTAAAGAAAAAAATTCGTCATCTAACTTGAAGTAGTTAGGATGTTATTTTCTCATTTGTATTGTATTAATGGTACCCTATTAGATTATTGTATAAATATCGTCTTTTTTTAAAAGGGGAGAGCAATGTAAAAATGAAATGAATAATCAATATTCATTTTTACATAAGAACCAAAATCGCTTAACGCGAGTTTGGATAATAATTTTACTTGTGGCTTCCTATTTTTGATCGTGTCAAAACCCTACGATCTACCATACCTATGGTTTAGTCGTATCCATTTTCATTTGTTATAGAAGTTATTAATTAATTATGATTGTCTTGCATCTCACCCTCGTCCCTAGATTATGCATACACATTGCATATAACTCTTTGCCTCTAATTCGTTCTTGTAAATCTTCCTAATAATGCTTTGTATTATACGTACAAAATTCAATAACTATGACGTCATAAAGTAACTTAATTCTCTTCACGTTTTCCATACCTTGAACACTGAATCACGTGTTTAGTATTTGGACATCTTCCGTATTGAATGTATGGTAAATTCCTTAATAATAATAATAACAATAACAATAAAAAGAAAAAAAGAAACTTCATTCTCTATACATCATTAGTTATGTTGTTTCCTACCTATTGTCTACTGATACCTATCAACCTATCAGTCCATATTTTACGCGCGTCTATATTACGCACACAACCTATTCTGTTACTTACATGTAAAATACGTCCACATGTATTTTTTTCTTTTTTTTTCTTTTAAGTGCGTTCACGCTCAAAACATTCATTAGGCTTACAGTAGTTGAGTGGTCGAATTCGCGAATCACAGCAGAATTGAACGTTTCTAAGATAAACAACATCTTTCGCTCTGATCCAAATTCATAACATATTAAAAATGTAATATAACATATTGTGTTGTATATAAATTATCTTGTCATGTCTCATGTACTTGTGCTGTACTAATAACCATATATAATCTAACCATATAATCTGACCATATAATCTGACCATATAATCTAACCATATATATTTATATATATATATATATATATATATATATATATTATATATATATATATAAAACACTGTAAGAATGGTAAACGACGTAATGTACTTCAATGAAACTATAATTGAATGTAATGACTTTATGAAATGATATCTATCGCCTTCAGAAATGAAGACGTGGCAAAGAAAAATAAGATTAGTTTTTATTTTTATTTATTTTTTTTAATTTTTATTTGGAAACTTTCAAACACCTGATCGTGTTTAAAGGGGGGGAAGCTTAACCTCCAACTGCCATCCCCCAACATTCAGGTATATTTTATACATGTATTGGTAAAATGAAGGACACTTCATTACGAGACTCTGCTTTGGTCACTGCTAAGAGACTCCCCTGGTTAGCAGCCTCGCTGCGGGGAGGGAGGTCGAACCTCTACCCCTGTAAATTCAGAGCAGTACCTGTATATTTTTAAGAAGTAAATTTACAGTAAGAGAAACTTTTTATTTTCCCCCTCGAGTTGGGCTATCGTCAGAGGAACTTAGTAAAGTCGATAAGTTATAAAGTATCAGAGAAAGAATTAGAAAATTATAGAAGAAAAGTAACAGAAGAAATATCCGTTGCTTGCCTCCGTAACTAGAACCCCCCCGTCGAATCCGAACCGAATCAGGGCCATAAAGGGGGGGGGGGGTTAACATATGTGTATAATCCACCATACGCCTTTTACACATGTCTTTAAAACGTGAAACGTAATTACTAGTCATGCATATTTACACAAGTGAAATCTAATGGCATATTACATATAAAGAGCAGAATGTCGGCATCATTCAACCAGAGGACAGGAAGTGTTTAAGCCCCTTTCCTGAATAATTATTCGTTTGAAGTAATAAAATACATCTTTCTTTCATGAAACCATCCAGCTAATTAAATTAGTTAATTTCCAATATTCACCACAACAGTTGACAAGACACTTCAAAAGCCATCCTTGTGATAAATTTGTTTACCAAGAAATATATATGTATATATTTCTACGAAAGTAGAAGGCTTTGTAACTAGGTTGACTAGGGCATACTTTTGGAATATTTTCACATTTAGCCATTTTTACCGCCTACTAGCAACGTGCTATTGTAAGAGCAAGAAAGGTAATACTTATTTTGTAAATGATTTCAGTTTAGAATACGTTTGACTATCTGTATTGTATATCTAGTGAAGCAGCGGTAGGAGTTATGGCTTTCTGTGAAGATTTTAATTCCATCCACAGGTTCGAACAATCAACTCATCTGTCCAGGTGTTGTTACTGAAAATCTAGTTTAATTTAAGTACCTTATCAGTATTTGGCCTCCAATACAATAAAATGTTGCTACACAGCTTCACTTTTTTAATTTGTATGCATTGCTGAAGGGAAACTCACACACACACACACACAGGATTTCTTTGCAGGTTATTCAGAGTGTAAGGCTGTAGGTTCGTACCTACTATGATTTGCGTTTGTCACAGATTCACGTCCAAAATGTTCTAAATCAGTGATGCACAAACCCTGGCCCGCGGGGCAAATGTGACCCCCACGGGTCTTTTCAGTGGCCCCACGGGTCTTTTCAATTCAATGAAAAAGTTAGAATATAAAAGTCACCCAATTTATGACTTAGATGGAAAGTAAGTAGGCTAATACATTTAGTTATTTTCTTCGCTTGGCCCTCACATCAAAAAAGTTTGTGCACCACTGTTCTAAATCTTAAGATTTGTAATCTTTCAGAAATAATGTGAAACCTTATGCTATTTTAGAGCTAATGAGACATTATTAATTTATAAATAAATAATGTATTACAGGAGATAAATTATTATCTATGTTCCTGTTGTATTACATACAACTATAATAACAATAGCAATGATAACACTGGTCAACACTCATTTTATTGCCAATCATATTAGAGTGATTTTGGGGTAACTTTGTGGTGCTGATTCCGAATATGACATCGGTTTTGCTAGATTGGCTCTAATTTATGAGATAATTGGTACCCCATTGAAACACGTAAAAATGCAAAAAATTTAATGTTCAGGCGGAGCCTACTTAGAAATCGCATTGAAATTGTCTCAAATCATACAAAAGTAAACACATGAAATACATAATGGCATTTTATTCGGTCTCACCATCTAGAATGTTCCGGTAGTTTCCCATATGCAACGCGTTATGGTTACTTTTCCTATTAATTGAGGGTATTCATTATCTCAAGAACTAGAGCCAAATCGGAAAAACTACTTTCATTTTGGAATTCAGCAACCCCAAAATACCCTAAATTCGTACGAATTTCCTTGGCAACGAAAAAAATATTTTTTTTTGTTGACCTGTGTAATAGGCTTAATAATTTGTTACCACTAAACAAATATTGTGACTATAATTATGGCTATTATGATCTTTAACAATACCGTATCACCCCGTTTGATAGCCTATTCATTAGACACACTTAAATCTTGTTAACACAGTTTATATGCATGACAATAATTCTTTTCTCTGCAAACCATCATCATACAACGTCGTATTATGGCATTGTTACTTTATAATTTTTTTTTTATAATTCTGATGAAATATACGATGGAGAGATGAGCTTCAATCTCTTAATTATGTTTACGATGTATTAATTCTAAATAGCTTTATTGAAATCCGTCTATTAGGATATATATATATAATATATATATATATATATATATATATATATAATATATATATATATATATATATTAGGGTGTTTCATACCTATAGGGTAAAATACAAATGAGCTTGGAGTTTTAATCCACACGTTTCTCCGTATTCTAAAGAACAAGAAAACACGTTTGTGCAAGTTTGAACCAGATCGCGCTGCATTTAGAGGTCCCCAACTTTGACGACTTTTTGTCAGTTCATTTCTCGCCTGCCTGCAGTGAAGACGGTTTTCTTCGTCACTTGAGCGGTTCGTGTTGTATAGCCTATTGGACAACTATGGAGGTAATTATATATGCTACTAATTATCTCATTTTACTGTGGTATTGAAATTTATTATTATTTAATTTCTGTCATTTTACTGTGGTAGTGATATTTATTATTAATATTACATGAAATTAATTAGTCTGTTGCATATTGGACAACTAAGCTGGTAATTATTTATGATACTAATTAATGTAATTTTACTGCGGTATTGAAATTTATTTAATTAATGAATTGTCAAAGAGAACGTAGTGTACACGTATCAGTTTTATAAATAAAGAAAAGCAGTAACTGGGACTCGAACCAGTGTCATAGCCGTTTGGCGGCATCGCTCAAGTCGGCGTACACAGCACGCTATCCACTCCCTAGATGGTGTAGTGGATAGCGTGCTGTGTACGCCGACTTGAGCGATGCCGCCAAACGGCTATGACACTGGTTCGAGTCCCAGTTACTGCTTTTCTTTATTTAATTAATGAAATTAATTACGATGTGAAATTATTTCTGTGGAATTATTTAGTTTGTTTTCTTTTCCAGGTGTCTACCAGAGCGAAAACAGAAGTGTTTCTTATTGGCCAGACGGATGCGAACATCACATCAAGTGGCCTTCCAACTCAGTTGCAAGTACTCAAAAAGTACTTTTACCACCAAAAGGAGCAAAAATTTGGACGTACTAAATGCCTGAACCTGTGCCTGGATGCCTGTCTCATATTTTGGGAGAGAGCGAGAATCCCCATGATGCGTCGAGATTCGGCCTTGAGGAAGATGGAATCCCTTCTCAAGGAATACGACCGGCTTGTGAAGCACAAGTCACATAAAGCAGAGTCCTTCCGAGTGAAGGAGGCGATGTTCAACGAGGCAATAGCTAAGGAGATCATGGACATTGCTCATTCACAGGCTAAGGAAATGATGAAGAATCAGGAGGACATCCACTTTCTCGATATGCAGCGTGAAGATCCAAATTCCTGCAGCATGGGCCCTGTTGACATGAAGCTTCACTATAAGGAGATTAGGAAAAGGAAGAGGCTGGACAAGATTAAGGAACAACAGGAGAAGGCCAGGAAGGAACAAGGAGCTGCAGAAGATACGGGGGCTTTAGTGATTTCAACTTCGTCAGAGACTGACTCAGATGTCGTTGACCCAACCGTTGAAGTTTTTCCATCCTCCTCCAAGGGAAATACCAAGAAGCGACGCAGGAATCTGATCTCACAGGATGTGACGACTACCTACGATCGGCTGAATATTTCGTACCGCGATTCAGCTATGTCGTACGCTGCAGCGGCTAAATCACTAGGTTTTGACTTGGATGAACTGTCCATTTCTGCCAGTACTATGTACCGCACACGCAAGGCTCTCAGGAAGGTGGCTGCTGAAAGTTATCAATCCGACGAAGTTTGTCCTGGTCAGCCTCTTGTCTTGCATTGGGACGTAAGCTCCTACCTGACAATGAGCAATGGAAGGAGAGCGTTGACCGGATCGCCGTCCTCGTCTCTGGCGACGGCAAGGAGAAGTTGCTCGGCGTTCCTAAGGTGACGTCCGGAACCGGCGAGAAGATAGCGCGAGTTTGCTTGGATTTGGTCAAGGAACACAGGATGGAAGAGCGCGTGCGGGGACTGTCTTTCGACACGACAGCGTCGAACACCGGGATTCATATCGGGGCCTGCGTCCTGATTGAGAAAGGTCTTGGCAGAGAACTCATGTACTTCCCCTGTCGGCATCACATCTATGAAGTCATCCTCAGCTCCGTCTTCAAGCGTGCATACGGCCCTTCAAGTGGCCCCTATACCCGTTTTCAACAGGTTTCAGGCACAATGGAAGTTCATCGACCGGTTGGACGTGCGGCCGTACGATTTTGCTCAAGTCAATGACTCTATGAGGGAACTGAGGGAGAAGTCAGTCCTGCTGGTGAGAGGGATGGTGAGCACGTCGCATCAGCGCGATGACTACAAGGAACTGCTACAGTTGGTTCTCATCTTCCTGGGAGAAGCAAAAGTGGTGGATTTCCCTCTCAGAGCCCCTGGCGCTTACCATCACGCTCGATGGATGGCGATAGCCATCTACTCCTTGAAAGTAATTCTACTGAAGAAGCAGTTCAAGATGTCGAGTCACGAGTTGGAAGCTCTGACAGCAGTAGGTCTCTTCGTGTCCCTCGTCTACATCCGAGGTTGGACTCGTGCTGCAACCTCAAGCAAGGCTGCCGCAGTTGATCTGGAATTTCTGCGTGACGCGGAAGCCTTTGCCATGTCGGGATATTCGTGTGTTAACGCTGCGCAAGAAGCCATGTCTCGACACCTATGGTACATCTCTGAGACTCTTATTGCCATGGCGTTCTTCGACGCAGATGTGGCAGATGAAGAAAAGGCTCAGATGGTCGTCAGTTTGGGTAAGCCCGCATCGAAAAAGGAACTCAAGCGACCCCAAGGGAAGAACGTCAGGAATCTTGCCTCGAAACACCTGGCGGAGTTCGTAACAGGAAAGACGATGGCTTTCTTCCATGCATTCGACTTGGACACAGAATTCTTGAAAAAGCCAGTTGCCGAGTGGACTGAAGTAGAGGGCTTCAAGCAAGCAGCGGCAACTGTTAACAAAATCTCTGTCGTCAACGATCGGGCCGAAAGAGCCATCGCGCTCACCAAAGAGTTCAACTGTTCTCTGACGAAGAACGAAGAGCAGAAGCAGTATTTGCTCAAAACTGTGATGCAGCATAGGGCGAAATACCCGAATAAAACCAAGGATTTCATGGACAAATGATTCGCAAGAAGTGGTTATGTTTTTTGTATCTTTGTGAAAATGTGTAGTGAAATGGTACTCGTTTGTTGAATAAAAATTCATTGACAGATTTTTGTTTAATTTTTTCCGTTTATGATCTGCCAGAGCATCAAACTGGGGACCCGTAAACTTTAAACTATTGAATTAATACTTCGGTTTATCCGTCTCCTCAGCAAATGGAACAAGGGGATCCATGTGGATTAAAATTTTTCCAAACTTTTAATTTATGAAACACCCTAATATATATATATATATATATATATATATATATATATGGAACGTGGTTCGCATTTCACGTTAAACTTTAGACATAAAGTGGTACGACAAACTTGACCTTCATCAGAATGAACATTTCGTTCGTAGCATAATATATAACTAAGATCACCAGAAAAAGCATAAATATATATATATATTATATATATATATATATATATATATATAATATATATATATATATATATATATCTTAATTACTTTTGAATTGTATTAATACAATGCACACAGCTCAAACATTGATCATGGAAACTACTTTTAAATATGGAAATGCGAAAGTTGAATTCACAGATTTCCTCTTTTCAATAAAAAGTTCAAAACTGAAAGTCGCAGCGTTTGACTAAGTTCCATCCACAAATTTCCTGGAAATGTGACATCATTCACAGCAATTGATTCCTTATATAAGATCCTGATTTCGGAACCCAATCATTCAAGACCGAGGTAATTTTTTAAAAACAACTTTGTAAGTAAATTTAGACTTTAAATAAAAGCAGAGCATACTTATCTCTCTTCATTCTTCCATCCCATTACAACATGTAAGTAATTTTATACAGCATTTAAAGTCATTCAGACCTCTACACTTATTTTAAGTTCAGTATCCATTTAGATTTTGAGAAAAGCTTCATGAATTTGACTTTATAAGTTGTGGATATTACGAGCAAACTCTTGTCAGCTATATTATTTTGTAAATTTACAACCTCATTAGCTTTTTCCTCGATTATTTTTAAATGTACATATCTATGTATATAATGAATGTGTATATTTTTGTGCGTGTGTACACAGACACACACACACACACATACACACACAATAGCCTCTGAGTATGATTCGGGGTCTGTGAACGACGCCAAAGGTACACCTTTCTTATTGCACAAATGACATATTCATACTGAATACACTGTTGCGAATAGCATTAGAACAAGTAAAGTTAAACCAAGGTGTTTTAACATTAACAGTGGGGATAAAATATGGGATGTACACCTCCATGCCGAGAGAAGCAAATCTCTGATGAGCTCAGCAAAATAAGAAGGGTCCCGACCACGGATGCAGTAAGCATTCCATAGCAAATCACAGAAGTACTGCCTAAGGATGCACCAATAGTGATGCTGAAGGAAACAAAGGCGCCTTCTCTTGGAGGATCCAAACACCGTATTGGTGCGATAGGACAGGAAACAGCTATAAGATTGTGATCGGAGGTCCCCAACTAAGAGGAAGGTTTCACAGAGTAAGGAGAAGGATGAGAGGTAATAAAAAATCCAGAATGTTGGGCCAATTTCTATTGCAATCGGGGATACGAGTAGGATAATCTGCTACAGGTCATTTAGGATAGAAAAGTTGTAAGCTAGTTCACCAGGGTTGGCAATGAAATGGGAGGAGAGCCAAAACTGGTGGCGAACATATATATATATATATATATATATATATATATATATATATATATATATATATATATATATACAGATTTACAACACAAGATAATATAGCAGTAAACAGAGCAAAAAGAATAACTGCAGATACTGATAACCTCTAAAAAAGTGATAGGAATGTAACGACTACTCTATTGAAACAGCCGATCATAACCATGTTCGGGTACTCTTCGATCCTAACATGTCCATATAAAAAAGATGATATGAGATAGATGGGTTCAGAGAAACTTCACAGCCAAGATCAAAGGGTACAAAGAAATAAATTACTGGGAAAGGAATTAGTCCTATATTCACTGGAAGGAAGAAGGGGAAGACAAATCATTATTTACACTTGGAAATAATGGAGAAACTAGTCCCTATTTTTACTCTGAACCCTATAACCCGAAAAAAAGCAGTGGAAAGTAGAAAAGGAAGACTGTGTCTTCCCCCAAATTAAAGGTTAGTCAGGAAACATACACAATCCTGAAGGAAAACAGTCTTGTTGAGAGAGGACAAAGACTGTTTAAACAGATGCCAAGGAGCTATGGAACACGAGTGGTGTTGCGACAGACATCTTCAAAAGAAGATTATACGTCTGGCTCAGAACAAACCCAGATGAGCAGTGGATAACGGGTTATGTGAGATGGAGTGTATAAAACTAACTATCTACTTCACCGGGCCATCTCGGGAGAACGGCAGACAAACTTGGGCTTCGTGAAATGTGGAATCATCGCACAGAACGTTCAAAAGGTTGAAAAGGATGATATATACTGTGTGTGTGTATATATATATATATATGAGAGAGAGAGAGAGAGAGAGAGAGAGAGAGGAAATTAAACAATGTTTAGTGATCTGTCAGTAACTTCAGGGTGGAGAGGTGTGGATAGCATAAGGATCCACCACACATCTGTGAGAAATAACCAGACAGTAGGAATTTCTTGTAGTTATTGGGAAGAGTTGCAAGCTGGTACAAATATAAAGTTTCAGAGACAAGACATATAGGCAAATGGGGAGATCTTATTCTGCAAATGAACTGAAACTTATTGAAATTGAAAGAGAGAATTAATGACGATCCTGAAAAATATCTCTGACATGCTTCTAAAACAGTCTACCGTAGCATTTATTTTATACCTGAAAGGCTACTATGCCAGACCTTCATTGTACAGGGATACCAAACCTCTACTGTATAGTGAAGTATAGACGATAATTCCCTCATTTAAAATAATAACGACTCAGAATATATATGCAGTAAAATCACGAAATTAACACGTGATCTTTTTAATAAGCAAACGACCACAGAGAAAAGAAAATTAAACACGAAATCCGAGCGCTTTCGTGATATATTCACATCTTGTCCCTGAAGATGTGAATATATCACCAAAGCGCTCGGATTTCGTGTTTAATTTTCCTTTTCTCTGTGGTTGTTTGCTTATTAAAAAGATCATGTGTTACTTTCGTGATTTTACTGCATATATATATATATATATATATATATATATATATATATATATACATATATATATATATATATATATATATTCTGAGTCATTATTATTTTAAATGAGGGAATTATCGTCTATACTTCACTATAGAGTAGAGGTTTGGTATCCCAGTGCAATGAAGGTCTGGCACAGTAGCTTTTCAGGTATAAAATAAATGCTACGGTAGACAGTTTTAGAAGCATGTCAGAGATATTTTTCAGGATCGTCATTAATTCTCTCTTTCAATTTCAATAAGTTTCACTTCATTTGCAGAATAAGATCTCCCCATTTGCCTATATGTCTTGTCTCTGAAACTTTATACTTGTACCAGCTTGCAAGCCTTCCCAGTAACTACAAGAAATTCCTACTGTCTGGTTATTTCTCACAGATGTGTGGTGGATCCTCATGCTATCCACACCTCTCCATCCTGAAGTTACTGAGAGACCACTAAACATTCTTTAATCTCTCTCTCTCTCTCTCTCTCTCTCTCTCTCTCTCTCTCTCTCTCTTTCTCTCTCTCTCTCTCTCTCTCTCTCTCTCTCTTATATATATATATATATATATATATATATTATCCTTTTCAACCTTTTGAACGTTCTGTGCGATGATTCCACATTTCACGAAGCCCAAGTTTGTCGGCCGTTCTCCCGAGATGGCCCGGTGAAGTAGATAGGTAGTTTTATACAGTCCATCACACAAAACCCGTTATCCACGTCTCATCTTGGTTTGTTCTGAGCCAGACTTATTATCTTCTTTTGAAGATGTCTGTCGCAGCACCACTCGTGTTCCATAGCTCCTTGGCATCTGTTTAAACAGTCTTTGTCCTCTCGCAACAAAACTATTTTCCTTCAAGATTGTGTATGTTTCCTGACTAACCTTTAATTTTGGGGATGACACAGTCTTCCTTTTCTACTTTCCACTGCTTTTTGTCGGGTTATAGGGTTCAGAGTAAGAACAGGGCCTAGTTTCTCCATTATTTCCAAGTGTAAATAATGATGTGTCGTCCCCTTCTTCCTTCCAATGAATATAGGACTAATTCCTTTCCCAGTAATTTATTTCTTTGCACGCTTTGATCTTGGCTGTGAAGCTCCTCTGAACTCATCTATCTAATGTCATCTTTTGTATATGGACATGATAGGATCGAAGAGTACCCGAACATGGTTATGATCGGCTATTTCAATAGAGTAGTCGTCACATTCCTATCACTCGTTTAGAGGTTCTCAGTATCTGCAGTTATTCTTTTTGCTCTCTTTAGTGCAATCTTATCTTGTGTTGTAAATCTCGTGTATATATATATATATATATATATATATATATATATATATATATTTTAACTGCAAACAACACACAATAATTAATGTAAAGAACGACGCTTGTGTAGAAGAACGTTCCGCACAAGATGAGGAGGGAGAACGAACAAATGAAAAATGAGGTAACCACGCGGGAATCGAACCCGGGATCTTCCGATTGCCGGTGAGATATGCTATCCACTACACCATGGGCCTCAATTAATCAGAAGTCGTAATTCTCCTACATACGAGCAGAAACCAATGCCCTGAGGGGGAACCTTCGCATGCCGCACACATATACATTTTAACTGCAAACAACACACAGTATAATTAATGTAAAGAACGACGCTTGTGTAAAAGAACGTTCCGCACAAGATGAGGAGGGAGAAAGAACAAATGAAAAATGAGGTAACCGTGGCATCTGCCACTTATCCGTCTACTCCATAATCCTATTTACATCGTCTTGGAGCCTATTTCTATCGTCCTCGTTAACAACCTAAAGCCTAATTTTAGTATCGTCCGCGAATTTTGACACGTTACTAGTCAATCCTACATCTATGTCGTTAATGTAAATTACGAATAGCAATGGGCCTAACACTGAACCCTGTAGGACAACACTACCTACATCCAACCACCCCGATTGACTACCATTAACAACGACCCTCTGTCTCCTAGCACGAAGCCATTCCTCTAACCAGTTAGCTACCTGACCGCGTATACCGTGCGCTTCAACCTTCGCAATTAATCTTCTATGCGGAACTGTATCGAACGCCTTTTTAAAATCTAAATAAATAACGTCAGCCGCTCTATGCCTATCGTATTCGCGCAATATTTCGTTATAAAATTCTAACAAATTAGTTAAACAAGATCTATGGCGTCGAAACCCATGCTGACTATTATTAATCAAATTTCTACTTTCAAAGTGATCGATGATACGATCCCTAACTACAGATTCCAAAAGTTTACCGACAATTGACGTTAAGCTAATGGGACTATAATTGCTAGCTACTGTGCGGTCGCCTTTTTAAAAATAGGCGTGACGTTCGCTAATTTGAAGTCTTCAGGAATAATCCCCGTTTCGAGTGACTGATTAAAAATCTTCGTTAAGGGGCCTACGATAACGTGTTTCAAATCTTTCAAATGTCTGGGATAAAAACCGTCAGGGCCTGGAGCCTTGCTAACTTTTAGCCTATCGATATAATGCGCAGTCTTACCCTCGTAAACAGTTGTTTAATCCGAAATAGTCTCGCTACTAAATGGAATGATATCGTCCACGTCGGGACATTATTTACGTCTTCTACGGTGAAAACTTTCGTAAGAAAGTTATTGAAAATACCCGCCATCGCCTGAGCGTCAGAAGCCAAAGCGCCGTCAACATCCAATAGAATGACTATGTTATCTTTTATCGGCTTACGATTATTGACGTATTCAAAAACTTTTTTGGATTATGTTTACTATCCGCAGCTATAAGTATCTCTAAATTACGCTTAGTATTCCTAACTGATCGTTTAACCTGACGTCTAAGCACGATATATCTCTTAAAATTGGCTGCCGTACCATTGCGCTTATTAAGTCTGTACGCTCTGTTACGCTCGTTTATGAACTTGCCTATTTCCCCCACTTGGGCCTACCATGATTTCTAGCGCGCTTGGGCCTACGAGAAATAAACTCCCTTTCAATATTCATAAAACTTTCTTTAAACGCCACCCAATGCAAATTTGGGTCATTACCCGTAAATAAGTTTTCCCAGTCCACTACTCCCATCCTATCCGCAAAATTATCAAAATTAGCCCTACGAAAATCAGGGACTTCTAGTACGTTAATATCCTAAACGTTTTCAATCAGTAACTTAAACCTAAGAATTTGATGATCACTACATCCTAAACTCTCGCCTACTTCTAAACCTTCGACTATATTTTCGCCGTTCGTCATCACCAAATCTTAAAGAGTTTAAAACCCGGTATATCAAGTTCCCCCAACAAGTCCCGAGTCATGGTATTTAACCACGTTTCAGTGATAACAACTATATCGTAGTTGCCGCAATAAATTATATCCTTAAATTCCTTTAATTTATTTCTAATACTACGCGCGTTACAATAAAAGACGTTTAAGTTATTTTTTACCATGGATCGGCGTTTTAAACTATTTTTCACGTCGGGCCCGCGTTCCCCAGACACACAACGTTTAAAGAAGGCTTCAACCTATACAGCCTTCGTACGTTTTCGTCTATTAACCTACCTAGCCTAGCATTACCTATTTCATTAAAATGAACCACATCTTTTATAATAAGTCTAGGATCACTGAATTCGGACCACAGCTTTACGAAGGGTACATTTTCCTCAGCGCAAAGCTCTTCTAATTTATTATTCAAAAATATTGTTTCAGAAGTAATCCTAAGACCCAAACCGTGCCTAAGGGTAATACCTAAAACTAAAGACCTATCTGACCTCGCCTTCAGGGACCTAATTAATTCTCTATATCTCTCCAAAAGGTCAGGCACTCTCGTATCGGGCCTATACGAGTCGCTGCCTCCTACCACCGTCACCAACATCGAGTGACGGGAGGCAACGTCAATCCTGTCCACCTCGTCTCTAACTCTGTCAACCCTGGCCCCAGGGAGACAGACCACCCTCCTCTTGGTTGGATGCCTTTTAACGAACTCTGTGTCCATATGGCGCACTAAAGAGTCCCCAATTAAAATAGTTTCGCCCTCATTCACGTCCCTTTCCAAATGGGCGAAAGGGTTCGAAACCTCGATAGGGGGGATTCCTATCACCTAACGTACGCGGCCTAGCTCCACCCTTAACTTCTCTAAATCCCTCCCCATCTACTAATCTCGGAGCAAACTTAACCTCTTCCTCAACTCTATCCACCTTCCCGACAAGCTACCTAAACAGGTTACTCACCTCACCCTTGAAATTACTAACATCTTCAACGTTAGTATTGGTTCAGCTTTCGTCAACCGTAGCCTTACCCCTGCCCTCATCAAGCGTTGCAAGTCTCTCCGTTACCTCACGTACACTGCGTTTTATGTCAACTATTTCCTCCATTAACTCGCAAAAGAAACAAACTGATCTCTCGGTATTCGCCATAGGACCGCCGTTATAATCTTTAAATTCCGAATACCACCGGTTTTCCCTACACCTAACACACGACGCTTTCTGCGACGGCATCGCGCAGTTAAAAATTAGTTTATAACCGTCACAAGTTTAACTTAAATTAAGCCGGCACGCTATGATAACTTTTAAATCGCTAAAACCCACTAATATTCAATTACTTAACTATAACATTGTGAATATAAACACGGTATATAAAATTCAAAACTTTCCAAAAGTAAAATTATCGGCAATATACAAAAGTAGATGCAATATCAGAGAGCTCAGGAAATGCGTCGGTTCAGTACAGAGTCTGGCTGACGAATGAGTACGGAGTCTGGCTGACATATATATATATGCTTCGGCTGGTGATCTTAGTTATATATTATGCTACCGACCGAAATATTCATTCTGATGAAGGTCAAGCTTGTTGTCGTACCACTTTAGGTCTAGAGTTTAACGTGAAATGCGAACCACGTTCCATATATATATTATATATATATATATATATATATCCTGATAGACGGATTTCAATAAAGCTATTTAGAATTAATACATCGTAAACATAATTAAGAGATTGAAACTCATCTCTCCATGGTATATTTAATCAGAATTGTCAAAAAAAAAAACAAATTATAAAGTAACAATGCAATAATACGACGTTATATGATGATGGTTTGCAGAGAAAAGAATTATCCTCATGCATACAAATTGTGTTAACAAGATTCTAGTGTGTCTAATCTATAGGCTAGCAAACGGGGTGATACGGTATTGTTAAAGATCATACATAGCCATAATTATAATCATAATATTTGTTTAGTGGTAAGAAATTATTAAGCCTATTATCATTGTTATTTTTATTACAGTTTTATGTAATACATCAGAAACATAGATAATAATTTATCTCCAGTAATACATTATTTATTTATAAATTAATACTGTTTCATTAGCTCTAAAATAGCACAAGGTTTCACATTAGTTCTGAAAGATTACAAATCTTAAGGTTTAGAACATTTTGGACGTGAATCTGTGACAAACGCAAATCACAGTAGGTACGAACCTACAGCCTTACATTCTGAATAACCTGCAAAGAAATTCTGTGTGTGTGTGTGTGTGCGTGTGTGTGTTTCCCTTCAGCAATACATACCAAATTAAAAACTTGAATTTCTTTCAATCTTTTTTTTTCTTTTCGGTTTCCGTACTAAGCTTTAACGTCAATAAGAAAGTAAAGCTGTGTAGCAACATCTTTTTATATTGTAGGCCTAATATTGATACGGTACTTAAAATGAACTAGATTTTCAGTAAAAACACCTGGACAGATGAGGTGAATGTTCGAACCTGTGGATGGAATCAAAATCTTCACTGAAAGCCATACCTCCTACCGCTGCTTCTCTAGATATATAATACAGATAATCAAATGTATTCTAAACTGAAATTATTTACAAAGTAAGTATTACCGTTTCTGCTCTTACAATAGCATGTTGCTAGTAGGCGGTAAAATGGCTAAATGTGAAAATATCCCCAAAGTATGCCCTAGTCAAGCTAGTTAGAAAGCTTTCCAGGTTCGTGGAAATAAATAAATAAATATATATATATATAATTAGCTAATTTAATTAGCTGGATGGTTTCATGAAAGAAAGATGTATTTTATTACTTGAAATGAATAATTATGCAGGAAAGGGGCTTAAACACTTCCTGTCCTCTGGCTGAATGATGCCGACATTCTGCTCTTTATATATAATATGCCATTAGATTTCACTTGTGTAAATATGCATGACTAGTAATTAAGTTTTACGTTTTAAATACATGTGTAAAAGGCGTATGGTGGATTATATACATATATTGATTTTGAAAAAGTTTCTTTATCAACGTTTTTTATGAGATTTGAGAATTTAGAAGTAATAACAGTTTATTCGTGCAGAGATGGATAACTGTATGCTTGAAAATGTAAAGATTGTGGATTGGTTCATCTTGCTACACTCAGGCACATATGTACAGTGCTTACAAGAAGTCTCACGCTTCTGTCTCGTCCCAAGCTAGTCTGTTAGGTATAAAATGGGCGGTCCTTATGGCAGCGGAGGTGTGTTCGGATTGGTGCACATAACTGCTCTAACACAATCAATGACGTCCATTATTACGTCACTTCTGCTACATTTTAGTGTTTCAAATACAAATGATTAAGAAGCAGAATGGAGCAAGTTTCGGGATGTTGGGATGGTTATGGAGCAATCCTAGTCATCATAATATTAGCTGGGCATTACATTATACCGTCTCAATATACATTGTAGAGTGTAGACTATAGAGAAAGACTAATTCTGCAAATATCCCAAATCATGGCATGATACCTGTTATTTTGACGCAGGTCTAAATTATTTGATCAAATGCAATTATTGATATTAAGTAATTGTTGGGAATTGTTGTCAATATTGTTGTTTGTGATATATATCCTACGTGAAGAATCTAATGACCAAGTTCCTCAGTGAACCTCTCACGCGCTCGCATTTCGCGGAAGTCACGGTCGTCTCACTAATAGATAGTTTATCCATTGTTTTAAGTGGCAACCTATTAAACGAACTGTGTTAAACCTATTCCATCTTATGAAAGTCATTAGTCTAAAGCAAGACTGGTGGGCCGTGAATCAGAGAAATTTGCATTTGATTTGTTCATCGTAATTATTACGTAATATAGTATACTGTATATAGTAGTATATAAGAGTTTATTGGTAGCATATCATATGACAATTCTCATAAACATGTGATGACCTAGATGTTGCCAGTTTTTATTTTTTTCCTGAAACTATTACCTTCTCATAGTTTGTTTCAACAATGCATATATTATCATCTCCACGAGCGTAGACATTGCAAAAAAAGGTTCTAACTCAGGATAAGTAAAGTTCTTTTATGGTCACAATATATACTTTTATAGATGTCAAACATAAAAATATAATCAAATTCTATATTAACATAAATATATATTCGATACACATTTACATAATGGCTTTAACATCAGTATTTCGTATAGCTTCCTCCAGCATCAATAATTTCTTGCAAACGTTGCGGCATAGAAGAGGCCAGATTGTAGGGAATGTTTGGTGTTCGGCGTAAGCTCTCCCAACTCTTCCTCGTGTGAGCTAAAAGTGCTTCAAATGTTCTTTCATTGCGTTGCTCCCATTCGTTAATCATTATTGCCCAGAGGTTTTCAATCGGATTCAAATCAGGAGACCGTGGTGGTAGAATTAGATTAATAATCTCTGGGTGATGTTCGTACCACGCTCTCACAACGTTACTCCTATGAATGGGACTGTTATCTTCCATTAAGTAAAATGGTTCCGGTGCTGGAACCAGATACGCACGAACACTGTGTAGCAGCACCTCTTCCAGTATCTGGCATATATTTCTGTTCAGTAAAGCGTCCATCTACTTGAGTCAATTCTCCGACACCATAGCCAGACATCCAGCCCCACACACCGAGATTGATGTGACCACTACGTTTGCTCGGGAAAACATTTCCTTCTTCATAGCGTTTTCCGCGCTGCCTCCAACAATGCAGGGAACCATGACTATCTGTTGAAAATGTTTTTTCGTCACAGTACACAACTTTTCTCCAGAATTCTTGCTCCTGCGGCAAGTCCTGGAAGGCAAATCCCATCCGCGCCTCTTTATGCTCAATCGTCAATGCAGGTTTTATAGCTGGACGGCGAGAAAAATACCCTGCCTCGTGAAGTCTGTTGTTCACTGTATTTGCGCTACAACGAAGGTTCAGGTGTCTGTAAATATGTGTCGCTGGAACAAACGAATGCTCTCTGGCATGTTTAACAATTGCAGCATCTTCCTCTTCAGATGTTGAACGCGGAGGACCAGACCTCGGTAAAGTAGCGATTGAGTTTTCTGCTTCATACCGATGAATCCACCGTTCCACAGTGCTTCGATGAACGTCTAGTCGTCTTGATATTTCTCTTATTGGCACATCATATTCATGCAATGTCACCATTGCTCCCCGCATTGCTAGGGGGGTCGTCTCGTGGTGCACAGACGGCCTTTCCATTTTTGTGTAAATGGCTTATGTGAAGCGTGCTGGGACGATAAAGGAAATGAGGATACCATGCACCCCTTCTGAAATTGATTTCGGTTGTGAAGGGTACCAACCCTTCGAATGGTAATAATAATCAGCCAATTTCCTATTTTGTTGAACATATGCATAAAAAATTCGTCTTAAAAGCCAAGGATCCAAAGGTTGTCAGCAATAGTTTATATCCCAACTGAATATAGTCAGCCATCAACAGTATAATCATATTTTTTTCCATAACTACTCATGACTACTCTGTCATAGTAAATAACCTTATTATGACTTAGGTAGTAGTGGTAATTCTGAGTGGCGGCCTCTAGCCACATACGTTAAACCTATCAGTGCGTCTAAGACCACACTC